>JAWNLC010000250.1:0-26532 GCA_035041535.1 Drosophila cognata
GTGCGTCCTGCTGTCTGTCCGTCTGTAAGAACGCAACTTTTTTGACACTCTTACTGATAGAGACTTGAAACTTGGAACATATACTGGTGCACGCGTCAGACAAAGTGTAAAAATTGGAATGCTACGTTCACTAAACCGACAAGTCCACAAATCTCCGACAATTTTTTGAAAAATAGGGACCAAACTTGGAAGGTATTTTGCTAGTAACATCCTTTACAGATCAGAATCTACATTTGAAAACCAAGCCTACACCCGTGCTCCCAGAAACTTTGGCAATATAAATATGAAATGCGCTTATTTCCCACAATTTGTAAGTGTAAGTTATTGGTAACTCCCCTAAGAGATCGGTATAAAATCGGATGGCAACGCCCTCTCCGGCCCACCAAACCGATACACCTATTGTGTTAATCGATAAATTCATATATCTCTCACAATTTGAAAGCCAGACTCACAAAATTTTAAATGTATATTGCTAGTAACACCCTTAAAAAATCTGAAAAATTTTGGAACACAACCATTCCCGCCCCCAAAAACGATAAAATTCTATAACTCCCGCAATTTAAGAGCTCAAAAAATAAAATATTATGTTGAACGCATAATCTGATCTCAAAAATTTTGTTGCAGTCTTTTTTTATTTTTATTTTTTTAAGTTATTATGAAAAATATACTATTATGTTGAAAGCATATTCTGATCATAATTTAATAAAACAATCCAATCGACTTCTCACCCTTTCGCACTAATCGTTCGAGTGGACAAGCACTTTGTTCGAATTGTTGTCATCTCAGTAATTTCAAGCTGCCACTTGGCAATCAATCCAACTTGCCACTCATTTACCAATTTATCCATCAATCTCTAATTCCATCCATCCATCCATCTATTCATCCATCCACCTTCCAGTCGCTGAACATAACGTTTCAACGAAGCTCTCTGTGTGCTTCGTTCTGCGTTCGGCGTTCGGTTTAAAGAGCGCGTGAAGTGAAATTCCATGAGATGATCGCCAACAGTTTGGGAGCAATTGAAGGCAGTGTGTAGCCAAAAATACAAAATCTTTGTGAACATATGTATGTCCAAGGGAACGGCAGGGCGGTGCAGGGCGCGGCACGAGACTGGCGAAATGTATTGGCCTGAAGAAAATGGAAAGTAAAAACTGGCAAAGCGGCAAAAGCATTTGCTGCATAGCCGTCAAAGCAGACAGACGACTTGAAGAGGCGGTCACCTGGTCGCTTACACCAACCCACGTAGAGCGGGAAATACTTAGAAAACGTCAACGCGTAAAATCACATGAATCAGAATCGAATTCGAAATCGAAATTTAAATGCAAATAAAATGCCAGAAAATTGAATATCACTTGTGTTGTACAATTATACACATAAGCCCAAGCATGTGTGCGCGTGTGTGTGAGCGTTTGTATGTGTATTGCTCCTTGACCCATGGTAACTAAATCGCGGTTTTTGGCTCTCCTAATTTAGTTTTCTTTTTGTATATATTTTTTTGTCTCGTTTTCGTTTGGATTTGAATTGGTGTGTGTTGTGTGTGTGTGTGCGTGTGTGATGTGTGTGCTGTGCTGCTAAACTAATTTTAGCATTGGCTGGTGCAATCAACTGCACCGAACGGATTGCATACGTACGTGTATACCAAATAATGTACCCAACTGTATCAAGCAACTTGTGAGTGCTGAGAATCACCAAAATGCTGAGCGTCATGGCAACGCCACAGATAGTATTGGATGTGGAGATGCGTAAGTTTCAATGCTGAATTTAACGACAGAATGCTTTCCTTTAAAGCTGGAACACATGTGTACTTTTATCAAGCAGCTATTAATCCACTTATTGGCATTTAAAACTAAAACATATTGGATTTTTCGCAGATCACGCCAAGCCTTTACGACTTAGATAAACAAATGTTTTTTTAATGAGTTTTATAAATTCTTAAAAACATCATAGTTTGAATAAATGATAAGCTATACCATTTTATTTTTTTTGCAAATTTGTTAATGCATTTTTTGGTTTATTTTTAGGTTTTTTTTTTAAATAATTAAATCGTATTTATTTATGCTTTATTATTATTTTTTTTTTTAATAATTCAATCGCTTTTATTATTATTTCTTAGTTTCAATATTTTTTTTGGAAACATTTTATTTTCTAATAATTAATTTTTTTTTACTTACTAATTTTGTTATTTTGCTTTTGTTTTTAAATAATTCAATTGTTCTTATTTTCGTGCTGGCAACAATATCCAGTGATGGACCGAATAAAATTGGGGCTCGCCCTTCTCCATTCTCATTGCTTACAAGCGGAGATATAAACAAATTTTTGAAAGTTATGCAAAATATTTTTCAAACTCTTTGCAGCCTAACTACGAGTATATACTATGTATGTGTGTGTGTTTATTCATTGAATAGTAAATGATATGTTCTGTAAACAAAATTTCTTATTCACCCATATATTTTCTTATATATCATTAGAGCTGTAATGGACTCAGTCCTCATGTATTGAAAAAGTATAAAAAATTGCACAAATTATTTCGTTTTTAAGCGTTCTTACTACGCTTGATTTAAAGCTAAATCTGAATTATTAATCTGAATACCGAGAGTTTCAGATTTTGTTCATAAAATGTATTCTCGGTAGACGGTGCAAGTAAATTGATATTATGGTCTCTGAGAACACTTATTTTATGTGATACAACTGAAAAGTTGGGTAGTTTTCAGCAATAACCAGTGAATGTGGGGCTAGGGTCTATTCTGCGGCGCTGTTTAAGCAATCCGTACTCAATGTACCACCCATTGCGCTTAAATTGCTTCAGAAATAGCCGTACGATTCACATTAAAATAGATTCCCCTAATACAATTTCCACCCACACATTAAATGAAACTAATAGTGTTAAGATCCAACTGAAATTGCTATGCGTGCAACACGTGCAGGCATTTAAGTTGCGGCATTAGTGGCAGGCTGCGCAGGGGTGAGGCATCATTAAAAGTTGCCCAAAGATGCCCAGCACATGGCTAGCCACAGTTGCAAAACCATTTTCAATCGTTGCCTGGTCATTGCGAGTGTAATCAAATTTATATAATACGAGCAAATTATGTATATAAAATCGCGGGATAAAAAACAATAAATACGAGTGCAATATAATTTGGAAAATAAACAACAACACAGGTTGCGAATTTATCAAGGCGCAAAAAAAACAAAAAGTGAAAAAACAAAACAAAACAACCCCTAAAATAACTTGGCCAACTAAACCAAATTGGCCAACTGGGCCAACATATGTTGCTCGATTTTTTGCCGCTTAAAAAGGCAACCTATTTTTGTAGCACACAGAATTATGGACGGTCCCATAAAGGTTGCAATTCACCGTTTGATGTTACTTTTTAATGTCTTTCGCACGAACTTGGAATTCCCACAGCACAATTCACGAGAAGCCCATCGACTCGAACCAAATAACCAAATAACAAAATGAACTTGAACTGCCAAATGGAAATGTACATATATTGCATTGAAGCTATTCAAAATTTGCCAGTGTGCCAGTTTCCCATTGTTTTTTGTTTCTTTCTTGGTCACACACGTCATAGACTAGATGTCAAATGAAATATCCAGTTATCCAGTAGTCTGGTTGGACCATTTTTATGCTCTGATCCAAAGGTATCGGCGTATACATGTTCACGCCCACACCCTCAACCTCTTCGGCCTTCAAATCTGAAATGAACATATCTTCCATAATTTGCAAACGAGAGTGACCACATTTTGAAAGTATGTTACCCCTAGCTCCCCGCCGTCCTGTCCCTCTTCAAAAACCGAAATACCTGATTATGTAAAACGATACATCCACACATCTCACACAATTTAAAAGCTAGAATTACTAAAATTGGAAGGTAGTTTTCTAAGACCGCCCAAAAAAATTGACTAAGCAAGTGTGTATGTATACATATATATATAAATGTAATCAGGTCTGATCGGTTGCTATATTTCAGATTTTGTTAGGACTTAAGTATTGGAGTATTTTGGACATGCTTAGAAATATTTACAAAATTCATATGTATTCTATTTTATAAATGTTTATAAATGCTCATTGCCTAAAAGTTATAAAATGTGTAAGTACAATGTATGTCTGAGTCTTGTCTGGGATCCGTGAGGCGACTTGATTGTGGCTACTTGTGTTCTAAATTCATGTGACGCGTGAGACCCAAAGGACGGGTAAAGAACTTATTGCAAAAATTACATTTGAAGCCAAGGGAGACACTATTTGCAGTTCTTGATGTGTTCCTTGATATGGCTGGTGCTTCGCTGTGATGATCGAGACTTTGAATGCTAGCGTTGGCGGGCGCCGGGAACATCTGTGATGAGTCCCCGTTATTGACATCCGGAATACCTGTCATTTCATCGTTATTTTGCATGCTAGCGTTGGCGGGCGCCGGGAACATCTGTGATGGGTCCCCGTTATTGACATCCGGAATACCTGTCATTTCATCGTTATTTTGCATGCTAGCGTTGGCGGGCGTCGGGAACAGCTGTGATGTGATCGTGATAAGTTACATTTATAAATATCATCTGCTGAATTCACTTACTTGTTGTTCGATTGCATTGGCATCGCCGTTGGCTTCGTCTTTCTTTGTTATTATGAAGTTTTCAACTTCTTCTAATTTTTTGCAAAGCTCTTTCTTGAAGTGGTGCTCCATGTGCACTCGCATGGATTCGAGGCGCGTTTCAAACTCCATTTCCTTGTTTTTATTGAATTTTTCAATCCAATTATTCGAGGGACGCATGTCCTCACCATTTTCTTGCTCAGCCGTGGTCTCTGCTAACTCCAACTCATACTCGCGCAAGTAATTCCCCTCCAAGTCAATTGTTATCCTGCCTGCGTTAATGCAATTGCGCAGTCTCTTACAGTTCCCCAGGCAGCGCAATTTAAATTTGTAAAATTTTTCTAATGTGTGTCTGCACTGCACGCACATTTTTTTTGGCAACTCGTCTGTTGGTGTTGCTACCAACCCGAGGCATTGAAGTATGCGCTTCGGGATCGCATCTGTCTTGCCGTCACAGCATAGGATGTCGCCCTCTCCAACACGAGCCAAACAAAGGCGGCATATGTCCTGAATATTAGCCATCGAAACTTTTTACCAAAAAATAATTAAGAACTTATTGGCAATTTCCACACAATATTTCTGGCAATTTCCACACACGAGTTGTCAGCTGTTAGAGTAGTCAGAGTTGCCACTATCTGTGTTGACGATATGTAATACAACATTTAGATGATTAATGTTAATAACTGGGATATAGATATAAGCCATTTTGAAACGATTTAATTAGTTTAAGCTGTTTTCTGTCTGTTTCCTGGTTAAATCCAAGTTGACCTAAAATTAAAGTCATTTGAACTTGAAGAGATAATTGCCTGAGTTCACCTGTCCACAAAAATGTTTGTATACATGTGATGTGAGTGTGTGGGAAGTGTGGCTGGCAGGTAACCTGACACACTTGCCTCCAAGGAGGAGAAGCAAAGCACTCGTGTGTGTGCAGCAAATATAGCCAAATGTTTAGTAAAGATTAGATCTAAAAGGTGCCCGGAGGACAACAGCAAGATTCATGCATCCACCTCCTACATCTGGCTAAACTTACCCCTCGAGCAAGTGCTGTAAATAGTCCGCCAAATTTAATGTTGATCGGTGATACGCTGACGATACTTGATCACTTTGAAATGCTTTGCTTCATATACTGCTTTCTTTTCAGTCGTAGCCTACTCTGAGATTATAACACACATAATAGGAATAAGCAAACGCCTCCTTCGATACTTAATATTAATGGTAACATCAATCGCGCAAACTATGAGTTTTTCATTAAAAATTTGTTTTACTTTTCATTAACATTGAATTACTTTAAAAAAAAGAAAAGATAATATAATGGTTTTCTGTAAATATATGTCGTAACAATTGAGTTTGGGGTTTGCTTGGCAGTGGAATTTGGACAGCCATCAAATTGCAATTGGCAACAGTTTGAAACCAAACTGTCCGAATTTGAAGGCTGAAAGATGAAAACCGAAATCTCTAACTAAAAACTGAAAGCTGAAATCTGCAAATCGAATACGAAAACTAACCAAGAGGTCTAAACAATGTCTGGAATATGTTTTCTCTTGCATTCAACATTTGTTTAGATATCGTCTCGTCATAAATACGTTTTGCAGCTCTCCGGCGTAGACAAAACACGCGAATAAATGGCAGCTTTTTGGCAAACATACGTCCATTTGTATATGAGAGAGAAAAGATTCTGGTTGCATTGGACAGGACGGGGAGGGAATGGGAGATCAGACAATTGTGCTCGACTTATACGCGTATTTATGCATATCATTAATATAAATATTTTTGTGTTTGCTTTTTGCAATTTTGCGATTTTATGGGTCTTGCAAAATCGTTGTTTGGATATAAAATGACTTGTTTTTCAAGCTAAATACACTCGGCTGTTGACCCTAATCAAGAATATATATACTTAATGGGGTCGGATATGCTTCCTTCAGTCTGTTACATACATTTGCACAAAACCCTTTTTGACCATTTTTGTGCGTTCTGGGTATAATTAAAGTGAAGTATAATTTTTTAATGTCGAACTGTTTTATTAAAACGATTGTTTTTAAATGCATTATATTTTTTTTTGTATAATGTGCGTCATGCTGTCTGTCCGTCTGTAAGAACGCAACTTTTTTGACACTCTTACTGATAGAGACTTGAAACTTGGAACATATACTGGTGCACGCGTCAGACAAAGTGTAAAAATTGGAATGCTACGTTCACTAAACCGACAAGTCCACAAATCTCCGACAATTTTTTGAAAAATAGGGACCAAACTTTGGAAGGTATTTTGCTAGTAACATCCTTTACAGATCAGCATCTACATTTGAAAACCAAGCCTACACCCGTGCTCCCAGAAACTTTGGCAATATAAATATGAAATGCGCTTATTTCCCACAATTTGTAAGTGTAAGTTATTGGTAACTCCCCTAAGAGATCGGTATAAAATCGGATGGCAACGCCCTCTCCGGCCCACCAAACCGATACACCTATTGTGTTAATCGATAAATTCATATATCTCTCACAATTTGAAAGCCAGACTCACAAAATTTTAAATGTATATTGCTAGTAACACCCTTAAAAAATCTGAAAAATTTTGGAACACAACCATTCCCGCCCCCAAAAACGATAAAATTCTATAACTCCCGCAATTTAAGAGCTCAAAAAATAAAATATTATGTTGAACGCATAATCTGATCTCTAAAATTTTGTTGCAGTCTTTTTTTTATTTTTATTTTTTTAAGTTATTATGAAAAATATACTATTATGTTGAAAGCATATTCTGATCATAATTTAATAAAACAATCCAATCGACTTCTCACCCTTTCGCACTAATCGTTCGAGTGGACAAGCACTTTGTTCGAATTGTTGTCATCTCAGTAATTTCAAGCTGCCACTTGGCAATCAATCCAACTTGCCACTCATTTACCAATTTATCCATCAATCTCTAATTCCATCCATCCATCCATCTATTCATCCATCCACCATCCAGTCGCTGAACATAACGTTTCAACGAAGCTCTCTGTGTGCTTCGTTCTGCGTTCGGCGTTCGGTTTAAAGAGCGCGTGAAGTGAAATTCCATGAGATGATCGCCAACAGTTTGGGAGCAATTGAAGGCAGTGTGTAGCCAAAAATACAAAATCTTTGTGAACATATGTATGTCCAAGGGAACGGCAGGGCGGTGCAGGGCGCGGCACGAGACTGGCGAAATGTATTGGCCTGAAGAAAATGGAAAGTAAAAACTGGCAAAGCGGCAAAAGCATTTGCTGCATAGCCGTCAAAGCAGACAGACGACTTGAAGAGGCGGTCACCTGGTCGCTTACACCAACCCACGTAGAGCGGGAAATACTTAGAAAACGTCAACGCGTAAAATCACATGAATCAGAATCGAATTCGAAATCGAAATTTAAATACAAATAAAATGCCAGAAAATTGAATATCACTTGTGTTGTACAATTATACACATAAGCCCAAGCATGTGTGCGCGTGTGTGTGAGCGTTTGTATGTGTATTGCTCCTTGACCCATGGTAACTAAATCGCGGTTTTTGGCTCTCCTAATTTAGTTTTCTTTTTGTATATATTTTTTTGTCTCGTTTTCGTTTGGATTTGAATTGGTGTGTGTTGTGTGTGTGTGTGCGTGTGTGATGTGTGTGCTGTGCTGCTAAACTAATTTTAGCATTGGCTGGTGCAATCAACTGCACCGAACGGATTGCATACGTACGTGTATACCAAATAATGTACCCAACTGTATCAAGCAACTTGTGAGTGCTGAGAATCACCAAAATGCTGAGCGTCATGGCAACGCCACAGATAGTATTGGATGTGGAGATGCGTAAGTTTCAATGCTGAATTTAACGACAGAATGCTTTCCTTTAAAGCTGGAACACATGTGTACTTTTATCAAGCAGCTATTAATCCACTTATTGGCATTTAAAACTAAAACATATTGGATTTTTCGCAGATCACGCCAAGCCTTTACGACTTAGATAAACAAATGTTTTTTTAATGAGTTTTATAAATTCTTAAAAACATCATAGTTTGAATAAATGATAAGCTATACCATTTTATTTTTTTTGCAAATTTGTTAATGCATTTTTTGGTTTATTTTTAGGTTTTTTTTTTAAATAATTAAATCGTATTTATTTATGCTTTATTATTATTTTTTTTTTTAATAATTCAATCGCTTTTATTATTATTTCTTAGTTTCAATATTTTTTTTGGAAACATTTTATTTTCTAATAATTAATTTTTTTTTACTTACTAATTTTGTTATTTTGCTTTTGTTTTTAAATAATTCAATTGTTCTTATTTTCGTGCTGGCAACAATATCCAGTGATGGACCGAATAAAATTGGGGCTCGCCCTTCTCATTCTCATTGCTTACAAGCGGAGATATAAACAAATTTTTGAAAGTTATGCAAAATATTTTTCAAACTCTTTGCAGCCTAACTACGAGTATATACTATGTATGTGTGTGTGTTTATTCATTGAATAGTAAATGATATGTTCTGTAAACAAAATTTCTTATTCACCCATATATTTTCTTATATATCATTAGAGCTGTAATGGACTCAGTCCTCATGTATTGAAAAAGTATAAAAAATTGCACAAATTATTTCGTTTTTAAGCGTTCTTACTACGCTTGATTTAAAGCTAAATCTGAATTATTAATCTGAATACCGAGAGTTTCAGATTTTGTTCATAAAATGTATTCTCGGTAGACGGTGCAAGTAAATTGATATTATGGTCTCTGAGAACACTTATTTTATGTGATACAACTGAAAAGTTGGGTAGTTTTCAGCAATAACCAGTGAATGTGGGGCTAGGGTCTATTCTGCGGCGCTGTTTAAGCAATCCGTACTCAATGTACCACCCATTGCGCTTAAATTGCTTCAGAAATAGCCGTACGATTCACATTAAAATAGATTCCCCTAATACAATTTCCACCCACACATTAAATGAAACTAATAGTGTTAAGATCCAACTGAAATTGCTATGCGTGCAACACGTGCAGGCATTTAAGTTGCGGCATTAGTGGCAGGCTGCGCAGGGGTGAGGCATCATTAAAAGTTGCCCAAAGATGCCCAGCACATGGCTAGCCACAGTTGCAAAACCATTTTCAATCGTTGCCTGGTCATTGCGAGTGTAATCAAATTTATATAATACGAGCAAATTATGTATATAAAATCGCGGGATAAAAAACAATAAATACGAGTGCAATATAATTTGGAAAATAAACAACAACACAGGTTGCGAATTTATCAAGGCGCAAAAAAAACAAAAAGTGAAAAAACAAAACAAAACAACCCCTAAAATAACTTGGCCAACTAAACCAAATTGGCCAACTGGGCCAACATATGTTGCTCGATTTTTTGCCGCTTAAAAAGGCAACCTATTTTTGTAGCACACAGAATTATGGACGGTCCCATAAAGGTTGCAATTCACCGTTTGATGTTACTTTTTAATGTCTTTCGCACGAACTTGGAATTCCCACAGCACAATTCACGAGAAGCCCATCGACTCGAACCAAATAACCAAATAACAAAATGAACTTGAACTGCCAAATGGAAATGTACATATATTGCATTGAAGCTATTCAAAATTTGCCAGTGTGCCAGTTTCCCATTGTTTTTTGTTTCTTTCTTGGTCACACACGTCATAGACTAGATGTCAAATGAAATATCCAGTTATCCAGTAGTCTGGTTGGACCATTTTTATGCTCTGATCCAAAGGTATCGGCGTATACATGTTCACGCCCACACCCTCAACCTCTTCGGCCTTCAAATCTGAAATGAACATATCTTCCATAATTTGCAAACGAGAGTGACCACATTTTGAAAGTATGTTACCCCTAGCTCCCCGCCGTCCTGTCCCTCTTCCAAAACCGAAATACCTGATTATGTAAAACGATACATCCACACATCTCACACAATTTAAAAGCTAGAATTACTAAAATTGGAAGGTAGTTTTCTAAGACCGCCCAAAAAAATTGACTAAGCAAGTGTGTATGTATACATATATATATAAATGTAATCAGGTCTGATCGGTTGCTATATTTCAGATTTTGTTAGGACTTAAGTATTGGAGTATTTTGGACATGCTTAGAAATATTTACAAAATTCATATGTATTCTATTTTATAAATGTTTATAAATGCTCATTGCCTAAAAGTTATAAAATATGTAAGTACAATGTATGTCTGAGTCTTGTCTGGGATCCGTGAGGCGACTTGATTGTGGCTACTTGTGTTCTAAATTCATGTGACGCGTGAGACCCAAAGGACGGGTAAAGAACTTATTGCAAAAATTACATTTGAAGCCAAGGGAGACACTATTTGCAGTTCTTGATGTGTTCCTTGATATGGCTGGTGCTTCGCTGTGATGATCGAGACTTTGAATGCTAGCGTTGGCGGGCGCCGGGAACATCTGTGATGAGTCCCCGTTATTGACATCCGGAATACCTGTCATTTCATCGTTATTTTGCATGCTAGCGTTGGCGGGCGCCGGGAACATCTGTGATGGGTCCCCGTTATTGACATCCGGAATACCTGTCATTTCATCGTTATTTTGCATGCTAGCGTTGGCGGGCGTCGGGAACAGCTGTGATGTGATCGTGATAAGTTACATTTATAAATATCATCTGCTGAATTCACTTACTTGTTGTTCGATTGCATTGGCATCGCCGTTGGCTTCGTCTTTCTTTGTTATTATGAAGTTTTCAACTTCTTCTAATTTTTTGCAAAGCTCTTTCTTGAAGTGGTGCTCCATGTGCACTCGCATGGATTCGAGGCGCGTTTCAAACTCCATTTCCTTGTTTTTATTGAATTTTTCAATCCAATTATTCGAGGGACGCATGTCCTCACCATTTTCTTGCTCAGCCGTGGTCTCTGCTAACTCCAACTCATACTCGCGCAAGTAATTCCCCTCCAAGTCAATTGTTGTCCTGCCTGCGTTAATGCAATTGCGCAGTCTCTTACAGTTCCCCAGGCAGCGCAATTTAAATTTGTAAAATTTTTCTAATGTGTGTCTGCACTGCACGCACATTTTTTTTGGCAACTCGTCTGTTGGTGTTGCTACCAACCCGAGGCATTGAAGTATGCGCTTCGGGATCGCATCTGTCTTGCCGTCACAGCATAGGATGTCGCCCTCTCCAACACGAGCCAAACAAAGGCGGCATATGTCCTGAATATTAGCCATCGAAACTTTTTACCAAAAAATAATTAAGAACTTATTGGCAATTTCCACACAATATTTCTGGCAATTTCCACACACGAGTTGTCAGCTGTTAGAGTAGTCAGAGTTGCCACTATCTGTGTTGACGATATGTAATACAACATTTAGATGATTAATGTTAATAACTGGGATATAGATATAAGCCATTTTGAAACGATTTAATTAGTTTAAGCTGTTTTCTGTCTGTTTCCTGGTTAAATCCAAGTTGACCTAAAATTAAAGTCATTTGAACTTGAAGAGATAATTGCCTGAGTTCACCTGTCCACAAAAATGTTTGTATACATGTGATGTGAGTGTGTGGGAAGTGTGGCTGGCAGGTAACCTGACACACTTGCCTCCAAGGAGGAGAAGCAAAGCACTCGTGTGTGTGCAGCAAATATAGCCAAATGTTTAGTAAAGATTAGATCTAAAAGGTGCCCGGAGGACAACAGCAAGATTCATGCATCCACCTCCTACATCTGGCTAAACTTACCCCTCGAGCAAGTGCTGTAAATAGTCCGCCAAATTTAATGTTGATCGGTGATACGCTGACGATACTTGATCACTTTGAAATGCTTTGCTTCATATACTGCTTTCTTTTCAGTCGTAGCCTACTCTGAGATTATAACACACATAATAGGAATAAGCAAACGCCTCCTTCGATACTTAATATTAATGGTAACATCAATCGCGCAAACTATGAGTTTTTCATTAAAAATTTGTTTTACTTTTCATTAACATTGAATTACTTTAAAAAAAAGAAAAGATAATATAATGGTTTTCTGTAAATATATGTCGTAACAATTGAGTTTGGGGTTTGCTTGGCAGTGGAATTTGGACAGCCATCAAATTGCAATTGGCAACAGTTTGAAACCAAACTGTCCGAATTTGAAGGCTGAAAGATGAAAACCGAAATCTCTAACTAAAAACTGAAAGCTGAAATCTGCAAATCGAATACGAAAACTAACCAAGAGGTCTAAACAATGTCTTGAATATGTTTTCTCTTGCATTCAACATTTGTTTAGATATCGTCTCGTCATAAATACGTTTTGCAGCTCTCCGGCGTAGACAAAACACGCGAATAAATGGCAGCTTTTTGGCAAACATACGTCCATTTGTATATGAGAGAGAAAAGATTCTGGTTGCATTGGACAGGACGGGGAGGGAATGGGAGATCAGACAATTGTGCTCGACTTATACGCGTATTTATGCATATCATTAATATAAATATTTTTGTGTTTGCTTTTTGCAATTTTGCGATTTTATGGGTCTTGCAAAATCGTTGTTTGGATATAAAATGACTTGTTTTTCAAGCTAAATACACTCGGCTGTTGACCCTAATCAAGAATATATATACTTAATGGGGTCGGATATGCTTCCTTCAGTCTGTTACATACATTTACACAAAACCCTTTTTGACCATTTTTGTGCGTTCTGGGTATAATTAAAGTGAAGTATAATTTTTTAATGTCGAACTGTTTTATTAAAACGATTGTTTTTAAATGCATTATATTTTTTTTTGTATAATGTGCGTCATGCTGTCTGTCCGTCTGTAAGAACGCAACTTTTTTGACACTCTTACTGATAGAGACTTGAAACTTGGAACATATACTGGTGCACGCGTCAGACAAAGTGTAAAAATTGGAATGCTACGTTCACTAAACCGACAAGTCCACAAATCTCCGACAATTTTTTGAAAAATAGGGACCAAACTTTGGAAGGTATTTTGCTAGTAACATCCTTTACAGATCAGCATCTACATTTGAAAACCAAGCCTACACCCGTGCTCCCAGGAACTTTGGCAATATAAATATGAAATGCGCTTATTTCCCACAATTTGTAAGTGTAAGTTATTGGTAACTCCCCTAAGAGATCGGTATAAAATCGGATGGCAACGCCCTCTCCGGCCCACCAAACCGATACACCTATTGTGTTAATCGATAAATTCATATATCTCTCACAATTTGAAAGCCAGACTCACAAAATTTTAAATGTATATTGCTAGTAACACCCTTAAAAAATCTGAAAAATTTTGGAACACAACCATTCCCGCCCCCAAAAACGATAAAATTCTATAACTCCCGCAATTTAAGAGCTCAAAAAATAAAATATTATGTTGAACGCATAATCTGATCTCTAAAATTTTGTTGCAGTCTTTTTTTTATTTTTATTTTTTTAAGTTATTATGAAAAATATACTATTATGTTGAAAGCATATTCTGATCATAATTTAATAAAACAATCCAATCGACTTCTCACCCTTTCGCACTAATCGTTCGAGTGGACAAGCACTTTGTTCGAATTGTTGTCATCTCAGTAATTTCAAGCTGCCACTTGGCAATCAATCCAACTTGCCACTCATTTACCAATTTATCCATCAATCTCTAATTCCATCCATCCATCCATCTATTCATCCATCCACCATCCAGTCGCTGAACATAACGTTTCAACGAAGCTCTCTGTGTGCTTCGTTCTGCGTTCGGCGTTCGGTTTAAAGAGCGCGTGAAGTGAAATTCCATGAGATGATCGCCAACAGTTTGGGAGCAATTGAAGGCAGTGTGTAGCCAAAAATACAAAATCTTTGTGAACATATGTATGTCCAAGGGAACGGCAGGGCGGTGCAGGGCGCGGCACGAGACGGGCGAAATGTATTGGCCTGAAGAAAATGGAAAGTAAAAACTGGCAAAGCGGCAAAAGCATTTGCTGCATAGCCGTCAAAGCAGACAGACGACTTGAAGAGGCGGTCACCTGGTCGCTTACACCAACCCACGTAGAGCGGGAAATACTTAGAAAACGTCAACGCGTAAAATCACATGAATCAGAATCGAATTCGAAATCGAAATTTAAATACAAATAAAATGCCAGAAAATTGAATATCACTTGTGTTGTACAATTATACACATAAGCCCAAGCATGTGTGCGCGTGTGTGTGAGCGTTTGTATGTGTATTGCTCCTTGACCCATGGTAACTAAATCGCGGTTTTTGGCTCTCCTAATTTAGTTTTCTTTTTGTATATATTTTTTTGTCTCGTTTTCGTTTGGATTTGAATTGGTGTGTGTTGTGTGTGTGTGTGCGTGTGTGATGTGTGTGCTGTGCTGCTAAACTAATTTTAGCATTGGCTGGTGCAATCAACTGCACCGAACGGATTGCATACGTACGTGTATACCAAATAATGTACCCAACTGTATCAAGCAACTTGTGAGTGCTGAGAATCACCAAAATGCTGAGCGTCATGGCAACGCCACAGATAGTATTGGATGTGGAGATGCGTAAGTTTCAATGCTGAATTTAACGACAGAATGCTTTCCTTTAAAGCTGGAACACATGTGTACTTTTATCAAGCAGCTATTAATCCACTTATTGGCATTTAAAACTAAAACATATTGGATTTTTCGCAGATCACGCCAAGCCTTTACGACTTAGATAAACAAATGTTTTTTTAATGAGTTTTATAAATTCTTAAAAACATCATAGTTTGAATAAATGATAAGCTATACCATTTTATTTTTTTTGCAAATTTGTTAATGCATTTTTTGGTTTATTTTTAGGTTTTTTTTTTAAATAATTAAATCGTATTTATTTATGCTTTATTATTATTTTTTTTTTTAATAATTCAATCGCTTTTATTATTATTTCTTAGTTTCAATATTTTTTTTGGAAACATTTTATTTTCTAATAATTAATTTTTTTTTACTTACTAATTTTGTTATTTTGCTTTTGTTTTTAAATAATTCAATTGTTCTTATTTTCGTGCTGGCAACAATATCCAGTGATGGACCGAATAAAATTGGGGCTCGCCCTTCAAATTACACATTCTCATTGCTTACAAGCGGAGATATAAACAAATTTTTGAAAGTTATGCAAAATATTTTTCAAACTCTTTGCAGCCTAACTACGAGTATATACTATGTATGTGTGTGTGTTTATTCATTGAATAGTAAATGATATGTTCTGTAAACAAAATTTCTTATTCACCCATATATTTTCTTATATATCATTAGAGCTGTAATGGACTCAGTCCTCATGTATTGAAAAAGTATAAAAAATTGCACAAATTATTTCGTTTTTAAGCGTTCTTACTACGCTTGATTTAAAGCTAAATCTGAATTATTAATCTGAATACCGAGAGTTTCAGATTTTGTTCATAAAATGTATTCTCGGTAGACGGTGCAAGTAAATTGATATTATGGTCTCTGAGAACACTTATTTTATGTGATACAACTGAAAAGTTGGGTAGTTTTCAGCAATAACCAGTGAATGTGGGGCTAGGGTCTATTCTGCGGCGCTGTTTAAGCAATCCGTACTCAATGTACCACCCATTGCGCTTAAATTGCTTCAGAAATAGCCGTACGATTCACATTAAAATAGATTCCCCTAATACAATTTCCACCCACACATTAAATGAAACTAATAGTGTTAAGATCCAACTGAAATTGCTATGCGTGCAACACGTGCAGGCATTTAAGTTGCGGCATTAGTGGCAGGCTGCGCAGGGGTGAGGCATCATTAAAAGTTGCCCAAAGATGCCCAGCACATGGCTAGCCACAGTTGCAAAACCATTTTCAATCGTTGCCTGGTCATTGCGAGTGTAATCAAATTTATATAATACGAGCAAATTATGTATATAAAATCGCGGGATAAAAAACAATAAATACGAGTGCAATATAATTTGGAAAATAAACAACAACACAGGTTGCGAATTTATCAAGGCGCAAAAAAAACAAAAAGTGAAAAAACAAAACAAAACAACCCCTAAAATAACTTGGCCAACTAAACCAAATTGGCCAACTGGGCCAACATATGTTGCTCGATTTTTTGCCGCTTAAAAAGGCAACCTATTTTTGTAGCACACAGAATTATGGACGGTCCCATAAAGGTTACAATTCACCGTTTGATGTTACTTTTTAATGTCTTTCGCACGAACTTGGAATTCCCACAGCACAATTCACGAGAAGCCCATCGACTCGAACCAAATAACCAAATAACAAAATGAACTTGAACTGCCAAATGGAAATGTACATATATTGCATTGAAGCTATTCAAAATTTGCCAGTGTGCCAGTTTCCCATTGTTTTTTGTTTCTTTCTTGGTCACACACGTCATAGACTAGATGTCAAATGAAATATCCAGTTATCCAGTAGTCTGGTTGGACCATTTTTATGCTCTGATCCAAAGGTATCGGCGTATACATGTTCACGCCCACACCCTCAACCTCTTCGGCCTTCAAATCTGAAATGAACATATCTTCCATAATTTGCAAACGAGAGTGACCACATTTTGAAAGTATGTTACCCCTAGCTCCCCGCCGTCCTGTCCCTCTTCCAAAACCGAAATACCTGATTATGTAAAACGATACATCCACACATCTCACACAATTTAAAAGCTAGAATTACTAAAATTGGAAGGTAGTTTTCTAAGACCGCCCAAAAAAATTGACTAAGCAAGTGTGTATGTATACATATATATATAAATGTAATCAGGTCTGATCGGTTGCTATATTTCAGATTTTGTTAGGACTTAAGTATTGGAGTATTTTGGACATGCTTAGAAATATTTACAAAATTCATATGTATTCTATTTTATAAATGTTTATAAATGCTCATTGCCTAAAAGTTATAAAATATGTAAGTACAATGTATGTCTGAGTCTTGTCTGGGATCCGTGAGGCGACTTGATTGTGGCTACTTGTGTTCTAAATTCATGTGACGCGTGAGACCCAAAGGACGGGTAAAGAACTTATTGCAAAAATTACATTTGAAGCCAAGGGAGACACTATTTGCAGTTCTTGATGTGTTCCTTGATATGGCTGGTGCTTCGCTGTGATGATCGAGACTTTGAATGCTAGCGTTGGCGGGCGCCGGGAACATCTGTGATGGGTCCCCGTTATTGACATCCGGAATACCTGTCATTTCATCGTTATTTTGCATGCTAGCGTTGGCGGGCGCCGGGAACATCTGTGATGGGTCCCCGTTATTGACATCCGGAATACCTGTCATTTCATCGTTATTTTGCATGCTAGCGTTGGCGGGCGCCGGGAACATCTGTGATGGGTCCCCGTTATTGACATCCGGAATACCTGTCATTTCATCGATATTTTGCATGCTAGCGTTGGCGGGCGTCGGGAACAGCTGATAAGTTACATTTATAAATATCATCTGCTGAATTCACTTACTTGTTGTTCGATTGCATTGGCATCGCCGTTGGCTTCGTCTTTCTTTGTTATTATGAAGTTTTCAACTTCTTCTAATTTTTTGCAAAGCTCTTTCTTGAAGTAGTGCTCCATGTTCACTCGCATGGATTCGAGGCGCGTTTCAAACTCCATTTCCTTGTTTTTATTGAATTTTTCAATCCAATTATTCGAGGGACGCATGTCCTCACCATTTTCTTGCTCAGCCGTGGTCTCTGCTAACTCCAACTCATACTCGCGCAAGTAATTCCCCTCCAAGTCAATTGTTGTCCTGCCTGCGTTAATGCAATTGCGCAGTCTCTTACAGTTCCCCAGGCAGCGCAATTTAAATTTGTAAAATTTTTCTAATGTGTGTCTGCACTGCACGCACATTTTTTTTGGCAACTCGTCTGTTGGTGTTGCTACCAACCCGAGGCATTGAAGTATGGCTTCGGGGGTGTTGCTACCAACCCGAGGCATTGAAGTATGCGCTTCGGGATCGCATCTGTCTTGCCGTCACAGCATAGGATGTCGCCCTCTCCAACACGAGCCAAACAAAGGCGGCATATGTCCTGAATATTAGCCATCGAAACTTTTTACCAAAAAATAATTAAGAACTTATTGGCAATTTCCACACAATATTTCTGGCAATTTCCACACACGAGTTGTCAGCTGTTAGAGTAGTCAGAGTTGCCACTATCTGTGTTGACGATATGTAATACAACATTTAGATGATTAATGTTAATAACTGGGATATAGATATAAGCCATTTTGAAACGATTTAATTAGTTTAAGCTGTTTTCTGTCTGTTTCCTGGTTAAATCCAAGTTGACCTAAAATTAAAGTCATTTGAACTTGAAGAGATAATTGCCTGAGTTCACCTGTCCACAAAAATGTTTGTATACATGTGATGTGAGTGTGTGGGAAGTGTGGCTGGCAGGTAACCTGACACACTTGCCTCCAAGGAGGAGAAGCAAAGCACTCGTGTGTGTGCAGCAAATATAGCCAAATGTTTAGTAAAGATTAGATCTAAAAGGTGCCCGGAGGACAACAGCAAGATTCATGCATCCACCTCCTACATCTGGCTAAACTTACCCCTCGAGCAAGTGCTGTAAATAGTGCCGCTCCAAATTTAATGTTGATCGGTGATACGCTGACGATACTTGATCACTTTGAAATGCTTTGCTTCATATACTGCTTTCTTTTCAGTCGTAGCCTACTCTGAGATTATAACACACATAATAGGAATAAGCAAACGCCTCCTTCGATACTTAATATTAATGGTAACATCAATCGCGCAAACTATGAGTTTTTCATTAAAAATTTGTTTTACTTTTCATTAACATTGAATTACTTTAAAAAAAAGAAAAGATAATATAATGGTTTTCTGTAAATATATGTCGTAACAATTGAGTTTGGGGTTTGCTTGGCAGTGGAATTTGGACAGCCATCAAATTGCAATTGGCAACAGTTTGAAACCAAACTGTCCGAATTTGAAGGCTGAAAGATGAAAACCGAAATCTCTAACTAAAAACTGAAAGCTGAAATCTGCAAATCGAATACGAAAACTAACCAAGAGGTCTAAACAATGTCTTGAATATGTTTTCTCTTGCATTCAACATTTGTTTAGATATCGTCTCGTCATAAATACGTTTTGCAGCTCTCCGGCGTAGACAAAACACGCGAATAAATGGCAGCTTTTTGGCAAACATACGTCCATTTGTATATGAGAGAGAAAAGATTCTGGTTGCATTGGACAGGACGGGGAGGGAATGGGAGATCAGACAATTGTGCTCGACTTATACGCGTATTTATGCATATCATTAATATAAATATTTTTGTGTTTGCTTTTTGCAATTTTGCGATTTTATGGGTCTTGCAAAATCGTTGTTTGGATATAAAATGACTTGTTTTTCAAGCTAAATACACTCGGCTGTTGACCCTAATCAAGAATATATATACTTAATGGGGTCGGATATGCTTCCTTCAGTCTGTTACATACATTTACACAAAACCCTTTTTGACCATTTTTGTGCGTTCTGGGTATAATTAAAGTGAAGTATAATTTTTTAATGTCGAACTGTTTTATTAAAACGATTGTTTTTAAATGCATTATATTTTTTTTTGTATAATGTGCGTCATGCTGTCTGTCCGTCTGTAAGAACGCAACTTTTTTGACACTCTTACTGATAGAGACTTGAAACTTGGAACATATACTGGTGCACGCGTCAGACAAAGTGTAAAAATTGGAATGCTACGTTCACTAAACCGACAAGTCCACAAATCTCCGACAATTTTTTGAAAAATAGGGACCAAACTTTGGAAGGTATTTTGCTAGTAACATCCTTTACAGATCAGCATCTACATTTGAAAACCAAGCCTACACCCGTGCTCCCAGGAACTTTGGCAATATAAATATGAAATGCGCTTATTTCCCACAATTTGTAAGTGTAAGTTATTGGTAACTCCCCTAAGAGATCGGTATAAAATCGGATGGCAACGCCCTCTCCGGCCCACCAAACCGATACACCTATTGTGTTAATCGATAAATTCATATATCTCTCACAATTTGAAAGCCAGACTCACAAAATTTTAAATGTATATTGCTAGTAACACCCTTAAAAAATCTGAAAAATTTTGGAACACAACCATTCCCGCCCCCAAAAACGATAAAATTCTATAACTCCCGCAATTTAAGAGCTCAAAAAATAAAATATTATGTTGAACGCATAATCTGATCTCTAAAATTTTGTTGCAGTCTTTTTTTTATTTTTATTTTTTTAAGTTATTATGAAAAATATACTATTATGTTGAAAGCATATTCTGATCATAATTTAATAAAACAATCCAATCGACTTCTCACCCTTTCGCACTAATCGTTCGAGTGGACAAGCACTTTGTTCGAATTGTTGTCATCTCAGTAATTTCAAGCTGCCACTTGGCAATCAATCCAACTTGCCACTCATTTACCAATTTATCCATCAATCTCTAATTCCATCCATCCATCCATCTATTCATCCATCCACCATCCAGTCGCTGAACATAACGTTTCAACGAAGCTCTCTGTGTGCTTCGTTCTGCGTTCGGCGTTCGGTTTAAAGAGCGCGTGAAGTGAAATTCCATGAGATGATCGCCAACAGTTTGGGAGCAATTGAAGGCAGTGTGTAGCCAAAAATACAAAATCTTTGTGAACATATGTATGTCCAAGGGAACGGCAGGGCGGTGCAGGGCGCGGCACGAGACGGGCGAAATGTATTGGCCTGAAGAAAATGGAAAGTAAAAACTGGCAAAGCGGCAAAAGCATTTGCTGCATAGCCGTCAAAGCAGACAGACGACTTGAAGAGGCGGTCACCTGGTCGCTTACACCAACCCACGTAGAGCGGGAAATACTTAGAAAACGTCAACGCGTAAAATCACATGAATCAGAATCGAATTCGAAATCGAAATTTAAATACAAATAAAATGCCAGAAAATTGAATATCACTT
The DNA here is from genome assembly GCA_035041535.1 of Drosophila cognata. Taxonomy (NCBI): domain Eukaryota; kingdom Metazoa; phylum Arthropoda; class Insecta; order Diptera; family Drosophilidae; genus Drosophila; species Drosophila cognata. The sequence goes on from JAWNLC010000250.1 coordinate 21,416, forward strand.
GTGTTGTACAATTATACACATAAGCCCAAGCATGTGTGCGCGTGTGTGTGAGCGTTTGTATGTGTATTGCTCCTTGACCCATGGTAACTAAATCGCGGTTTTTGGCTCTCCTAATTTAGTTTTCTTTTTGTATATATTTTTTTGTCTCGTTTTCGTTTGGATTTGAATTGGTGTGTGTTGTGTGTGTGTGTGCGTGTGTGATGTGTGTGCTGTGCTGCTAAACTAATTTTAGCATTGGCTGGTGCAATCAACTGCACCGAACGGATTGCATACGTACGTGTATACCAAATAATGTACCCAACTGTATCAAGCAACTTGTGAGTGCTGAGAATCACCAAAATGCTGAGCGTCATGGCAACGCCACAGATAGTATTGGATGTGGAGATGCGTAAGTTTCAATGCTGAATTTAACGACAGAATGCTTTCCTTTAAAGCTGGAACACATGTGTACTTTTATCAAGCAGCTATTAATCCACTTATTGGCATTTAAAACTAAAACATATTGGATTTTTCGCAGATCACGCCAAGCCTTTACGACTTAGATAAACAAATGTTTTTTTAATGAGTTTTATAAATTCTTAAAAACATCATAGTTTGAATAAATGATAAGCTATACCATTTTATTTTTTTTGCAAATTTGTTAATGCATTTTTTGGTTTATTTTTAGGTTTTTTTTTTAAATAATTAAATCGTATTTATTTATGCTTTATTATTATTTTTTTTTTTAATAATTCAATCGCTTTTATTATTATTTCTTAGTTTCAATATTTTTTTTGGAAACATTTTATTTTCTAATAATTAATTTTTTTTTACTTACTAATTTTGTTATTTTGCTTTTGTTTTTAAATAATTCAATTGTTCTTATTTTCGTGCTGGCAACAATATCCAGTGATGGACCGAATAAAATTGGGGCTCGCCCTTCAAATTACACATTCTCATTGCTTACAAGCGGAGATATAAACAAATTTTTGAAAGTTATGCAAAATATTTTTCAAACTCTTTGCAGCCTAACTACGAGTATATACTATGTATGTGTGTGTGTTTATTCATTGAATAGTAAATGATATGTTCTGTAAACAAAATTTCTTATTCACCCATATATTTTCTTATATATCATTAGAGCTGTAATGGACTCAGTCCTCATGTATTGAAAAAGTATAAAAAATTGCACAAATTATTTCGTTTTTAAGCGTTCTTACTACGCTTGATTTAAAGCTAAATCTGAATTATTAATCTGAATACCGAGAGTTTCAGATTTTGTTCATAAAATGTATTCTCGGTAGACGGTGCAAGTAAATTGATATTATGGTCTCTGAGAACACTTATTTTATGTGATACAACTGAAAAGTTGGGTAGTTTTCAGCAATAACCAGTGAATGTGGGGCTAGGGTCTATTCTGCGGCGCTGTTTAAGCAATCCGTACTCAATGTACCACCCATTGCGCTTAAATTGCTTCAGAAATAGCCGTACGATTCACATTAAAATAGATTCCCCTAATACAATTTCCACCCACACATTAAATGAAACTAATAGTGTTAAGATCCAACTGAAATTGCTATGCGTGCAACACGTGCAGGCATTTAAGTTGCGGCATTAGTGGCAGGCTGCGCAGGGGTGAGGCATCATTAAAAGTTGCCCAAAGATGCCCAGCACATGGCTAGCCACAGTTGCAAAACCATTTTCAATCGTTGCCTGGTCATTGCGAGTGTAATCAAATTTATATAATACGAGCAAATTATGTATATAAAATCGCGGGATAAAAAACAATAAATACGAGTGCAATATAATTTGGAAAATAAACAACAACACAGGTTGCGAATTTATCAAGGCGCAAAAAAAACAAAAAGTGAAAAAACAAAACAAAACAACCCCTAAAATAACTTGGCCAACTAAACCAAATTGGCCAACTGGGCCAACATATGTTGCTCGATTTTTTGCCGCTTAAAAAGGCAACCTATTTTTGTAGCACACAGAATTATGGACGGTCCCATAAAGGTTACAATTCACCGTTTGATGTTACTTTTTAATGTCTTTCGCACGAACTTGGAATTCCCACAGCACAATTCACGAGAAGCCCGTCGACTCGAACCAAATAACCAAATAACAAAATGAACTTGAACTGCCAAATGGAAATGTACATATATTGCATTGAAGCTATTCAAAATTTGCCAGTGTGCCAGTTTCCCATTGTTTTTTGTTTCTTTCTTGGTCACACACGTCATAGACTAGATGTCAAATGAAATATCCAGTTATCCAGTAGTCTGGTTGGACCATTTTTATGCTCTGATCCAAAGGTATCGGCGTATACATGTTCACGCCCACACCCTCAACCTCTTCGGCCTTCAAATCTGAAATGAACATATCTTCCATAATTTGCAAACGAGAGTGACCACATTTTGAAAGTATGTTACCCCTAGCTCCCCGCCGTCCTGTCCCTCTTCCAAAACCGAAATACCTGATTATGTAAAACGATACATCCACACATCTCACACAATTTAAAAGCTAGAATTACTAAAATTGGAAGGTAGTTTTCTAAGACCGCCCAAAAAAATTGACTAAGCAAGTGTGTATGTATACATATATATATAAATGTAATCAGGTCTGATCGGTTGCTATATTTCAGATTTTGTTAGGACTTAAGTATTGGAGTATTTTGGACATGCTTAGAAATATTTACAAAATTCATATGTATTCTATTTTATAAATGTTTATAAATGCTCATTGCCTAAAAGTTATAAAATATGTAAGTACAATGTATGTCTGAGTCTTGTCTGGGATCCGTGAGGCGACTTGATTGTGGCTACTTGTGTTCTAAATTCATGTGACGCGTGAGACCCAAAGGACGGGTAAAGAACTTATTGCAAAAATTACATTTGAAGCCAAGGGAGACACTATTTGCAGTTCTTGATGTGTTCCTTGATATGGCTGGTGCTTCGCTGTGATGATCGAGACTTTGAATGCTAGCGTTGGCGGGCGCCGGGAACATCTGTGATGGGTCCCCGTTATTGACATCCGGAATACCTGTCATTTCATCGTTATTTTGCATGCTAGCGTTGGCGGGCGCCGGGAACATCTGTGATGGGTCCCCGTTATTGACATCCGGAATACCTGTCATTTCATCGTTATTTTGCATGCTAGCGTTGGCGGGCGCCGGGAACATCTGTGATGGGTCCCCGTTATTGACATCCGGAATACCTGTCATTTCATCGATATTTTGCATGCTAGCGTTGGCGGGCGTCGGGAACAGCTGATAAGTTACATTTATAAATATCATCTGCTGAATTCACTTACTTGTTGTTCGATTGCATTGGCATCGCCGTTGGCTTCGTCTTTCTTTGTTATTATGAAGTTTTCAACTTCTTCTAATTTTTTGCAAAGCTCTTTCTTGAAGTAGTGCTCCATGTTCACTCGCATGGATTCGAGGCGCGTTTCAAACTCCATTTCCTTGTTTTTATTGAATTTTTCAATCCAATTATTCGAGGGACGCATGTCCTCACCATTTTCTTGCTCAGCCGTGGTCTCTGCTAACTCCAACTCATACTCGCGCAAGTAATTCCCCTCCAAGTCAATTGTTGTCCTGCCTGCGTTAATGCAATTGCGCAGTCTCTTACAGTTCCCCAGGCAGCGCAATTTAAATTTGTAAAATTTTTCTAATGTGTGTCTGCACTGCACGCACATTTTTTTTGGCAACTCGTCTGTTGGTGTTGCTACCAACCCGAGGCATTGAAGTATGCGCTTCGGGATCGCATCTGTCTTGCCGTCACAGCATAGGATGTCGCCCTCTCCAACACGAGCCAAACAAAGGCGGCATATGTCCTGAATATTAGCCATCGAAACTTTTTACCAAAAAATAATTAAGAACTTATTGGCAATTTCCACACAATATTTCTGGCAATTTCCACACACGAGTTGTCAGCTGTTAGAGTAGTCAGAGTTGCCACTATCTGTGTTGACGATATGTAATACAACATTTAGATGATTAATGTTAATAACTGGGATATAGATATAAGCCATTTTGAAACGATTTAATTAGTTTAAGCTGTTTTCTGTCTGTTTCCTGGTTAAATCCAAGTTGACCTAAAATTAAAGTCATTTGAACTTGAAGAGATAATTGCCTGAGTTCACCTGTCCACAAAAATGTTTGTATACATGTGATGTGAGTGTGTGGGAAGTGTGGCTGGCAGGTAACCTGACACACTTGCCTCCAAGGAGGAGAAGCAAAGCACTCGTGTGTGTGCAGCAAATATAGCCAAATGTTTAGTAAAGATTAGATCTAAAAGGTGCCCGGAGGACAACAGCAAGATTCATGCATCCACCTCCTACATCTGGCTAAACTTACCCCTCGAGCAAGTGCTGTAAATAGTCCGCCAAATTTAATGTTGATCGGTGATACGCTGACGATACTTGATCACTTTGAAATGCTTTGCTTCATATACTGCTTTCTTTTCAGTCGTAGCCTACTCTGAGATTATAACACACATAATAGGAATAAGCAGCTCTCCGGCGTAGACAAAACACGCGAATAAATGGCAGCTTTTTGGCAAACATACGTCCATTTGTATATGAGAGAGAAAAGATTCTGGTTGCATTGGACAGGACGGGGAGGGAATGGGAGATCAGACAATTGTGCTCGACTTATACGCGTATTTATGCATATCATTATGTGAGGAGCCATATAGCGTTGGCAATTAAATGTATGTAAATATACATTTATGCTATATGCGCCCCTCACAGTAACGGCACATCAGATCGAATTCCGACCCTGAGTGCAGTTGCGGCGAATTCGCTCTCTTTCGCCCTCTCTCTTTCCTGCGCAGGTTGTCAGCCATATAAGCGTGTCTGACACACATGTCCGTTAGGACATGTGCCGTTATAGTGTGAGGAGTTTGGCGAGTGCAATATCGCCATCCATACTCGCACTAACGGCAGACATGGGCTGGCGCCAGCGAAAAGGTAGTGGAAAATTACCAAAGATCACGCCACCGAGAAGAGCACGTGATCTTTGGTACAGTCGCGACAAAAGGCTGCGACGCAGGCCTATAAAAAGGGCGTCGCAGCACACAGCAGTCTCTCAGTCCAAATGTAAAAGTGAGACGCTGCCGAAAATTAAACTGAGT